>ML337999.1:0-23572 GCA_005239505.1 Nicotiana paniculata | reverse complement strand
AACTATCAGTCCAGTATTCAGATGGCCCCGTATGAGGCTTTATATGGTAGGAGGTGTAGATCGTCGGTTGGTTGGTTTGAGCCTGTTGAGGCTAAGTTATTGGGCACAGATTTGATTCAGGATGCGTTGGAGAAGGTGAAGTTGATTCAGGAGTGACTTCGCACGGCGCAGTCTAGGCAGAAGAGTTATGCGGACCGGAAGGTTTGGGATGTGTCTTTTATGTAAGGGGATAAGGTACTGCTGAAGGTATCACCCATGAAGGGTGTTATGAGATTCGGAAAGAGAGGAAAGCTAAGTCCGTGGTTTATTGGTCCCTTCGAGGTGCTTTAGAAGGTTGGAGTGGCTTATAGACTTGCCTTGCCACCCAGTCTATCGAGTGTTCATCCGGTATTCCATGTGTCGATGCTCAGAAAATATGTTGGTGACCCGTCTCATGTATTAGACTTCGGCACAGCTCAGCTCGAGGATGATATGTCTTATGAGGTAGAGCCAGTGGCTATTTTGGCTCGCGAGGTCAGAAAGTTGAGGTCAAAGGAGATAGCTTCAGTGAAGGTGCAGTGGAGAGGTCCGCCAGTGGAGGAGGCTACTTGGGAGACCGAGCGGGAGATGCAGAGCAAACATCCTCACTTGTTTGAGACTCCAGGTATGTTTCTTGACCCATTCGAGGATGAACGTTTGTTTAAGAGGGGCAGAATGTAACGACCTGGTCCGTCGTTACGTTAAACCTGCATTATAATCGATTTTATTGACTTGTCATAGGTGGGTTATTCTATTATTGATGTGTTAGAGTCGATAGGCTTGAAATCGGAATGGTTAAATGAGAATTCAGTAACTTAATCTTTAAAAGATAGGCTTATAATGAGAAACGTCAACTGAGAGTTGACTTATTGGGGAACGACCTCGGAATGCGGATTTTATGGCTCGAAAAGATTCGTTAGGTGATTTGGGACTTAGAAGTGTGTTCGGAATATTTTTGTGATGTCCGGTGTAGAATTAGGCTTGAATTGGCGAAAGTTAGTTTTTGGCGATTCCCGGTCGGCAGTGGAAAATAGGCTATCGGGGTCGGAATGGAATTCCAAAAGTTGTAGCAGGTTCGTAATGTCATTTTGGTTATGTCTGCAAAATTTCAGGTTAATCGGAGTTGTTTGGGTAGTTTCGGCATCGTTGGAAGATTTTAGAAATTTCAAAGTTCTTAGGCTTGAATTTGATGTGATTATGGTGTTTTGATGTTATTTTTAGTGTTTTGGGAGTGCAACTAAGTTTGAATGATTTTATATGAGGTGTTAGTATGTTTGGTTGGGGTTCCGAAGGGCTCGGGATGGTTTCAGATGGTCATCGGGGAGTTTGAAATGATTTTGTCACGACTGAGTTCTATTACTGGTATTTTCGCACCTGCGGATGGGGAGCCGCAGGTGCGGTCCCGCAGGAGCGGGCGAGGCACCGCAGGTGCGGAAATTGTCTAAGTGAGGGGATTCCGCAGGTGCGAGGTATTGGCCACACCTGTGAGGCCGCAGGTGCGGGAGGTCAACCGCAAGTGCGGGATTTGAGGCCTTAGGATTTTTCCGCAGGCCCGACCTGGGATCCGCAGGTGCGAGTAAGTGGTCGCAGGTGCGGACCCACTGGGCAGAAGGTATAAAAACGTGCCTTCGTGAATTTTAGCCATTTTCTCAATATTTCA
This sequence comes from Nicotiana paniculata, assembly GCA_005239505.1. NCBI lineage: Eukaryota > Viridiplantae > Streptophyta > Magnoliopsida > Solanales > Solanaceae > Nicotiana > Nicotiana paniculata. Next base: position 21,894 of record ML337999.1, on the reverse strand, counting down.
TCCGGGTTTGAAGCTTTTTGAAGGGTTTTGAAGAGGGAATTCGATAGTTCTTCACCAAGTTAAGATTTTTGGACTCTAAACTCGTTTATATGTTATTAAAGGTCGGAATTATGGTGGAAATTAGGAAAAAATCAGTGTAAATTGGGTGATTAGGGCTTGCGATTTAGAATATTTAAAATGGTGATTTGAGGGGTCATTTGGACTCCGAATTTAGTGTTCTTGATATGTACGAACTCGTGAGATGACGAGAACAGTTTGGTATAAAAATTTCTGAATTTCGGGACGTGGGCCTGTTGGTCGGGTTTTGACCAATTTCGGGATTTTTGAGTATTTTGATACATTTCGATTGGGATTAGTTCCTTAGCATATTATAATGATATACGTCTGAATGTTGGTAGATTATGAGCACTCGGAGGCTGAATTTAGAGGCAAGGGCACTGCGGAGTAGTGTATTAGCCGGTTTTGAGGTAAGTAACGCTTCCAAACTTGGAACTGAGGGTTCGAAGCCCCAACTATTTGATATTTGTTGTTAATTAAGGTGACGCACTTGCCAAGTGACAGGCATGCGGGCATTTACCGAATATTTGTAGCCTGGCTCATCCCATGGCACTGTCTACTAGTTATCCCAGATTGATATTGTACTGTGAAGGTGGTAATTAACTTGAACGAAATAGAAACCATGCTAAGTATAAATGTTAAGGCTTCACGCCGATGTGTTTAGACCGTAATGGTCGATTATTGCTGTCTCTATCTGTGATTATTGCTTTCATATACTCAGTCCTGTTATAGTATATGTTTCATGCCTCAGTCTCGTAAGTTGCTAGTTAATTCTATATTATCATTGGTTTGAGCTGATTTTCATATGTTAGAGCATTGTGAGTGAGACTGGAAGGTACTGATTGAGTGAGGCTTGGAGCCTGGTTTTGAGACAGTTACGAGGTCGGACTGCACACCGCAGCGATCCTAAAATCATGCCTTCGTTGCCTTGATATAGCGCTTGGGCTGAAAGGAGCCCCTCCGGAGTCTATACACCCCCAGTGAGCGCACGGATATTGAGGGATGAATTTTCCCTGGGCATAGATTTGTCCGAGTATTCTATTCCGGAGATGGATTTCTCCGTGGTTATCATGTTCCGGAGATGGATTTCTCCGTGGGGGCTGGATTGGCCTTTTTCCTCAGTACTTGGTGACTGTGTCACTTGTGATCATGTAATATCCGGGATGGACTTCCCTGGGCCTGAAGGCCGTATTCTAGTACTGAATGGACCACCTTATGAGAGATGGATTTATGAGTCCACATCATTCACGGTTCTATATGCATTCATGCTAGTATGCAGAGTTACAGACATATCTTGATACATCATGTTTATTTCCTGATATATTATTGTCATGTCCAATTTATGTACTGTGGTTTGAATTATCAGAGGTCTAGTCCGTCACTACCTCTCAGCCCGTAGTTTGGTTTTGTTACTACTGAGTTGGTGTACTCACGTTACCCCCTCCACCTTGTGTGCAGATACAGGTACAACGGAATTTAGCTCGGGTCAGGGAGCACAGCAGTTTCACCAGAGTTGACGAGGTAGCAGCTGGCGACCGTGATCTTGTCTTCTCTTTCCTTTCTACCTGTCGTATATATTTTCAGACTATGTTAGTCATTTATTTTGGTTTTATTAAGTATTAGCAGCTCATGACTGTGTGACTCTAGATCCGGGGTTAGTAGGATTTGGTCTTTTGAATTTCATAAACTAGTTTTCTAAAAATATTGGATTTATTATTGTTAGTATTGATTTAAAAATTTGTTAAAAAGGGGCATTTTATGGGAAATTGTATTTAGTTAGATAAAATGGGTGGCTTTCCTGGTTCCACGACAGGCGCCATCACGACTCCGAAAATGGGTCGTGACATCTTTATAGTTAAAATTAGTAAAGATAGTGCTATTGTTTTTTATCTTTAAACTCAAAAAAAAATCAATTAAGATAGGACTATTAAGAAACTAAGCTCAAAGCAATAACATAAAACAAGAAAATAGACAAAATATGTAGAGAGCAAGAGAAGAGGGATTATTATTTCTTCTATGTATTCAAGTGTGTACAATGTGATGCCCAAACCCTCTATTTATAGGATGATATAGGTAATACAAAGGGATGCCATGAACATGGTATTAACTATTGAGATCATGGGGGAATATCATGGAGGAGGTTATGGAGGTGTGGGAGTTACAACCATAATAGTAAGAAGTAGTCGCGATAATGGAGAAGAGTAGTGGGAGTAACTTCTTTAGGAGTTATAGACATCCACTATACAATATTATATTTCATAACACTCCCCCTTAGATGTCTATAGATAATGTGCCTCGTTAAAACCTTACTAAGAAAAAACCCTGTGGAAAAAAATCTTAGTGAAGGAAAAAGAGTACAAATATCTTGTAATACGCATTATTTGCTGCCTCATTAAAAACCTTGCAAGAAAAATCCAGTGAGATAAAATCTTAGCAAAGGGAAAAAGAGTACAACGCGTATTTGCCTCCCCCTGATGAAAACATCAATTTGTTTCTACGAGATGACGTGTTCCGATAATGTATACCAACTTCTCAAATGTTGAGGTTGCTCATGCTTCACGGAACAGAACACCAAATTATCAAGCGAACAAATTTGTCAAACATCTATTTAACCGCTTGTTGAAAATTGTGTCTGATAAAGAACTTTGCGAAAAATATGTGTTATTCTGTCTCCTTTAATATATCCTTCTTCCAATTGAGATAAACAAATATCATCGCCTTCACTATTATTGGAATCTTCTCTTCAAGGAAAAGTCACATATTTGTTGTGTGTTGAGTCACTTGCTTTTCCAGTTGATAGTTTATTGACATGACTTGAATAAGTATCAACAATTGACTGCCTTGTGAAATAATAATATGGAAGTACTCTCACATACAAATAGATTGTTTGAAGAACGGATTTCAGAAAATGCCTGCATTTTCATAAACAACAAACCTTGACATTTGTTAGAATAAACAAATCTATATCACGGATTCCTTTTGCAATATAGTACTAATAGTATTCCAGTTTCTTAAACTATATCTCGCTAGCATATTTTTATACTCATGGTTCTAGCAAGATACACAGTGCACCAATTGCAATAGACACTAAAATAAATCATATACGTCATGGTTGCTCTAATCCATATAAGGATTTGCTGAAGCTTTATAAATGAATTTCTCGGGAACCTTAATATGCTTCAGAACAATTTAAATCCTTCAATGATTTTTATATACGCATATCAAATTTATCAAGTATTGCCAGACTAAAATCTGAAAGCAACTGTATCCACCACAAGGGAACATGTTTCCATATAATCAATGCCAGGACATTTACGTAAAATCTTATGTCACCCCACTGGCTTTATACTTTCAGGTGTTTCGGACTATCCGTCCAAAACTTCAGGTTTTCCAAGTGAAGTTAATCTTGATTGCGTATTTTTGCTTTGATTGACCAATCATTTATCTGTCCAAATTCCGTGACAGATTTGAGCTCAAGATCCTCGTCAATATTAATAATATTGAGCGCTATATTATATCAACAATATCATCGATGATCATTTTACATCGGTTCCATCATCACACAATAAAGACATAACTTATCGAGATCTCATTATTTTCAGGTACCTGAGCCTCTTCCATGAGGTCTTATAAGGTTTTATATCATGGTGCTCTTACATAGGACTTGCCTCCTTAGTATGACCATCTTTATCATTTGCTCCACTCCTTCTTCAAGGAGTTTTATATTTGGAACCGATTAGTCTATTACGCTTCATGCGTTCCATAGACTATGTCTGTCATGGACTTTATTCTATTTGGAGTATTAGCAGCTGAAATATAACATTTCGCTTTGTGTCAGCAAATATGCCTAGCAATATTTTGCAAATGAATTATCACTTGAACTTCAAGTTCACATTTTCTTGTACGAGGATCTAAGTGCACTCATAATAATTCATTCCATGATTACTTTTTCAGCTACCCATTTTCTCCCCCTAATATTGGGATCACCAACACTTTTCCCAACCTTCTTTGGGAACACATCTTTGTGCATTGTGATGGCACAATTAAATCATATAGAACATCTATATTTCTGGATGAAATTTATTTGGTTCCTGACCCTGAACCAATTCTAATAGGGAGAAGTTATCATAACTTGTTGGTCAGATGCATACAAGTGCTCTTGTATATTAAATAATACACATCATACCAAATTTCTATTTGGAATCTTTGCTCTCATAACCAATGGTTTAGCTTAATTGGAGGCATACAATTTCTGCTAAACCAACTTTTATTTAAACCAGCATTACCAAGATAATTATCATGTTTATATTCTAGAAATGTGCTCTAATAATTTGAGCAATCAACCTTGCAAAATCTAAATTACAAGTTGATAACAAACGCACATGTGACCATACAATAGATGCATCTATTAAAATCATATAATAGTAAACGGTCCCCATGGAAGGTGACTGGGCCCATATATATATCACCTTCTATTCATTCTAGAAATCAAGGGATTCAATCCCAACCTTAACTGGTATATCATGAGAATAAGCAGCACAAGAGAATTCTTGAAGAACCTTCTATTTCTTGAATATATGCCAATGTGAGTTCTCAATTAATTTTCGCATCATAATTGAACTGGAGTGGCCAACCGGTCATGCCAACTAATATTTGTTTCAGTAAATATTTAATTTACTATGGCATGTGATTCCATCATCATGCTTATACATCTGTAGTACAAATGGAAGAAAATTCGGGTAACCTTTCATATTTACCCGATATGACTATTGTAATATGAAGATATTCAATCTTCCTTTCATTTATAGTCTCAATATGCCAACCACTTTGGCTAATACATTTGAAACTCAAGAAGTTTCTTTTGAGACTTACTACAATATTAATGTCAAGAATAATTTCATTAATCCGGGTAGTAACAAATTCGCTCTTCTGGAGCTCTTAATTGATTTCGTACTACAAGATCTTTTATCACACCATCCATATGGTAAATATTTCCTTCACGGAGAAAATCATATCATAATAATTGTCACGGTCGAATTCATCATAAGCAAAACCATTCTTGCTTTAAGTTTGTCTTTAATAACCTTTTATAAGGCATGACATAATTATTTTTTTTGGCGTACCACAAGTACGTGACCAATGGCATATTCATGTAACCGCATTATAATATTCATTATCTTTATTTCTCTCAAACCTCCCTTAGAGGTGCGTTGTGGTATTTATATAACCATGTATAAGCACATTCTTATGCATATTTTTCATCACATATATATCTTCACATTCACTTTCAGGAATGAGCATGCATTTACAATGCTTATCACAAGTCGCATTCTTTCAAAAAATGGACTAATATCGTCTGAGTGTACCTCATATTTTCAGACCATATTGATACACAATTCCTTCACCTTTGAAGGATTATTTTGAGAACACTTACTGTTCTCCTTTTTACATTTACCATAATTATGACTATATTATTTTGGTCTTTGGTACACCCATGTCCATTGGTCAACCATTTGTCTTCATTTAAAATTATTATGCACCGCTATAACTTTCACTTCAAGAATGGAGAAAATCAAGTGGGACAAGCTTCATGCTATTTTCATGAAAAATATATTATTTTTATGAGTCATTATTATACAATCAATATGGTGCATTGGGACTATGTAACGACCCGACCGATCGTTTTGAGATCCAGCGCGTCGTTCAGCAGTTGAGAGTCATGAACAACTTCATTTCGGGTATTGTGACTTGTGTGTAAGGTCAGAGTTGAAATTCAGGAGGTTCAGAGTTGAATTGAAAGGAAAATATTCATTTCAGAAGCCTTAAGTTTAAGAAATTAAGTAAGACTAGAATTTTGATTAAACGACCTCGGAATGTGGATCTAAAGGTTCCAACGGGTTCGTATGATGATTTCGGACTTGGGCGTATGTCCGAAATGGGTTTTGGATAACCCGTGAGCGTTTCAGCGTGTATTGTGGAAGTTAGTATTTTAGAAGAATTCCATAAATTTTGGTTGCAACGCATTTCAGTGTTAAAGATGTCCGTTTGGGATTCCGAGTCTGGGAATAGCTTCGTATGGTGATTCTAGAGTTGGGAGCGCGATCGGAAGTGAATTCGGATGTCCGTAGATCATTTTGAAGTCATTTGGCAAAAGATAGAAATTTGAAGGTTTTTGAGAAAATCCGACCGGAAGTGGAAATTTTGATATCGGGGTCGGAATGCGATTCCGAAAGTTGGAGCAGGTATGTAATGTCGAATGTGAGTTGTGTGTAAAATTTGGGGTCAATCGGCCGTGATTTGATAGGTTTCGGCATCGGATGTGAAATTTAGAAATTTCAAAGTTCATAAAGTTGAATTCTTGCACGATTCGTGTTTTCGGCGTTGTTGATGTGATTTGAGGCCTCGACTAAGTCCGTGTTATGTTTCTAGACTGGTTGGTATGTTCGGGCGGGGTCCCGAGGGGCTCGGGTGAGTTTCGGGGTGGTTTCAGACTATTTCTAGGCCATTTATAACTGCTGGTTTTTGGTTACAGCAGTGTTCTACGTGATCACGGGGAATAGATCGCGATCGCGGTGAGTAAAATGTGAGAAACGGGCCATTGAATCGCGATCGCGGAAAGCCTTTAGCGATCGCGTAGAGTAAATGTTCTGCTGCACTGACTCGACTTCGGAGGCTCATATCTCACAATCTATAAGAAATTTTGAGATGATGTAAAAATGAAAGTTGTATCCCTTTGTGTTTAGTTTATAGAAAAGTTAACCATTCATGATTTAGATTTGAATACAAAGAGATATGTCTGTTATACTACAGGGTGTCCGGGAAGATGAAGAAGAAAGTTGTGTTGCACATGGGCTGATTTTCCCAGATTATATCTAGAAATATATAAGAAATTGGGAGATGAATAACACATTATAGTTTTAGATATTTGAGTCTAGTTTTCAGAAAATTTAACCATTTGTCATTTGGATTTGTGTGCAAAAATTTATGGCTATTTTACTGGAGGCTGTCCGGGCAGGCTGGGAAATTGTTCTGCGCGATCGCGAAGAGCAAATTTTGGGCTGGAAAATTGTTCTCCGCGATCGCGATGAGTAAATACCTGGGCAGAATGATATTTTAGCGGGTTTTAGCTCATTTTTCTTCATTTCTTCACTTGGTTGGGGCGATTTTGGAGGATTTCAAAGGGTGATTTTCATCAAGCATCAAGAGGTAAGTGGTTCCTTCTCATTTCCAAGTTAATTCAAGGTTTATACATGAGATTAAACATGAAAAATTGTGGAAAAAATAGTATTTTGAAGGAAACCTGGAAATTTGGTAAATTGAATTTTGAGCCACGAATTGAGCATGAATATTGGAGTAAATTGTATGATTGAACTAGTAAAGCCTCGGGTAGAGATTATATTCAAGAAATTTCGGAATCCGATCGTGTGGGCCCGGGGTCGAATTTTGATATTTTTGGAATAATGCTAGGAATTGTATATTTAGGCCATGAGATCATATTAATGAGTCATTATTGATGTTAATAAGTTAATTATGTCTAGATATTATTGTTCCGGAGTTGAATTCAAAAGGAAAGGCGGTATTAGAGGTTTGCTTACTATTTTTAGGTCTGAGGTAAGTGTTTGGCCTAACTTTGGTGAGGGAATAGGTATCGTACGCTATGTGCTAAGTGTTTATCATGTCCAATGCATAGGTGAGGTGACGAGTACCTATGCATTGTGTGTCAAGCATGCCCTGAGTCCATTTTTGATGAAATTCGTGTCCTTACTTCCATATCCATTGTATTATGAATTCATCTCTACTTGGAAGTTGATTGTTGTTGAAAATTCTTGTTGATGAACTTGTGATGTAATGGTCCTATTGAGGACCCAACTGTAAAGGACATACATTAAAAGGTTGGTTATAGCTGAGACCCTTGCCGGATAATTTGTTATGATAATGACTGATAATTTCCCCTTGCCGGGCGATCATGATTTTTGATTCCACTATGTTGCATTCCTTGCCATTTTGATAATTGTCATTGCATTTGGTGAGGAAGAGTGTAAAGCACGAAGGGTGATGCCGTGCCATGATTTACATTGATTACATCATACATTGCAAAGTGAGGAAGAGAGTAAAAGCACGAAGGGTGATGTCGTGCCATGATTTCCATTGATTACATCATACATTGCATAGTGAGGAAGAGAGTAAACGCACGAAGGGTGATGCCGTGCCATGATTTACATTGATTACATCATACATTGCAAAGTGAGGAAGAGAGTAAAAGCACGAAGGGTGATGCCGTGCCATGATTTACATTGATTACATCATACATTGCAAAGTGAGGAAGAGAGTAAAAGCACGAAGGGTGATGTCGTGCCATGATTTATATTTAAAAGCACGAAGGTTGATATTGTGCCATGATTTATATTTAAAAGCACGAAGGTTGATGCCGTGCCATGATTACATTGTCATACATGAAACATTGCATCGTGAGGAAGAGAGTAAAAGCACGAAGGGTGATGCCGTGCCATGATTCATGTTATCTTACATCGTACATTGCATTGTGAGGAAGAGAGTAAAAGCACGAAGGGTGATGCCGTGCCATTAATTACATTTCTGGCATTATATTTGTTTCTTAGCATATTTCTGATAAATTGCCTTCTTGTCTGTTCCTATGTGCTTAATTAACTGCTCTATCTCACCTGTTACCCCATTGTCTGTTCCCGTATTCCCCTACGTAATTGTTTATCTTTTGCTTTGTTGTTCCACGATATATGTTGTAGAATAGGACATGTTCACGTTTGTTGTCAAGTCTAGCCTCATCACTACTTCGGCCGAGGTTAGGCTCGGCACTTACTCAGTACATGGGGTCGGTTATACTGATGCTATACTGCACATCTTATTGTTGTGCAGATCCCGCACTCGGACCCAGTGGACAGCGTTGAGAGAGTCTCCTGCAGTTCACCTTAGAGGCTTCAAGGTATACCCGCTGGCGTTCGTGGGCCTTGGCGTCTCTCCTATCCCTAGTTCTTCATTTCTGTCTTGTTTTTCCTCTAGTTTTCAGAGACATTCATGTATTTCCTTTCAGACTTTGTATTTAGCACTCCTATAGACAGTTCCTGAGTTGTGACTCCAGGTTTTGGGAAATTATTGCGACGTTGTATTATGTTGTCTTTACTTAGCTTTGAAACTTTATCTATTTCCGCTATTAAGTTGTGAACTGTTTTAAGCTTATTCTGTTAATTTGGTGTTATCATGTTAGTTTAACTGTACATGTTGGCTTGTCTAGCGGGTTCAACGTTAGACTCCATCACGGCCTGAAGGTGGGATTTTGAGGCGTGACAAGTTGGTATCAGAGCACTAAGTTCCCTTAGGTTTCACGAGTCACGAGCAACTCTAGTAGAGTCTTGCGGATCGGTACAGCGACGTCTGTACTTATCTTCGAGAGGCTACAGGGCTGTAGGAGTACTTCCCTTCTTGATTCATCATCGTGCGATTTTATTCCATTAAGGCTTATGCCTATGTTCTTCCTACTCAATCTTATACGTCGTGAAGCTCTTGCTACGATTGCTATGATTCGAGGATTTGAGGAATTAAAATGGTGCTACGGATATGGTGCGAGATATTTTCCATGTGCAGTTGGTTGGGGATGTTGTTGTTGCCCTGCAGAAGAATAATATGTTATTTCAGCCCAGTATTTGTGTTTCTGAGGACTTTGAGGCTATGATCAGGTTGTTATGATTCTTACGATTGGATATCGCACGGTGTTGATAGGATGGTAGGATGCTTGCCCATATGTAGGGGCAATGGATGACTTGAAGGGAGGTCTTCTCATGGCGTGGTTTCAAGATTTCAGTATTTTAGTTCCGGCGGAGGAAAGGCACTTGGACTATGAATGGTCTGGTTCGGATTGATAAAGTAGTAATCTTGGTGCTATCAAGCAAAGTGGGGTATTAACCTGTGTTGTGGTATCGTTGTTTGATCGAATAGGATATGTTAAATTCGTCGGTGTTATAGCTCTTCAGTCGCATGGGGTTAGAGTGTTGTGAAGCGGTGTTGAAGAAGCGGTTGTCAGAGATCGTGGTGTGTAGTGGTTCAGAATTGAACAGTTACCTCTAATGAAGGCAACTCGAGAAAGATGATATTCGGAGAGTTCGAAGTTATGGTGATCTACTGGTTCAAAGAGCTACAGAGAAGGATGTTTAATTGAGGACGCAATTGAGAAGCACGCGATGAAGGAAGATATGTGAAAAGTGATAGGTGGTGGTTCCATTTCTAAAAGGCCAAGCGTAAGGAAAGGAAGTCGGATAGTGCTTAAAAGAATGAAGTTAACCAAAGTGGGGGAGTCCCACCACCTGTAGTTGGGTTGTGGGGTTGTGTCCTCGTGGAGTTGCGGATTGTCGGCATTGGCAAGTTGTTATAGCTAAGGGAAAGGAGTAAAGTGGTAATTGAGCATGTCATTCGATAAGTGTGTGCGAAGTTGGTCCTATTGGACCAGGGTTAGACTTTGGAAGACTAAGAATTCGTGCTTAAGGCATAGGCAAGTTGTAAGGGTAGCGACTCAGTCACGTGCTTCGCTGAAAGGGTGTTCATGTGCTAGGAGAGCCTTGGAGTTGATTGTATTCGGGGCCAGTCAGAGTGGGTGACTCTCAGCATCGGTCCTAGTGAATTCACAAATTTGAGTACGCGGTGTTTAAGGGTTGGAGACGACAGTATGATTAAGAATTGAGTTGTTGCAGCGTGATTTCTGGGAAGGGGAGAATGGTTAGAGTGTTCTGTCTTATTTTCAGTGTGCAGAATGGTATTGGAAGAGTAAGAGAAATGGACTCCGAGTTGTAGAAGCTTACTTGGAGGGTATGAGACAGGTTGCGGCATTTAGGCAGCATGGTCTCGTGAATCAAGGTCACTCGGGATGAGTGAGGGTTGAGGTTGCCATGAGTTGAAGGAAGTTACTATTATTTCTTTGGCAATTAAGATGATTAAAAGAAGATAGATGGGTTAGCCATGTTTGAAATGGCACATGTGCAACAATGATCAGTTCCTTCGGTGTGTTTGAGTATGTGTATGGTTGTGCAGATGCATGTGGGGCATGTCGGCCGTCGTAATGAATTTCATCTGGGAGCATTCGGGTGTTATGGCCTGTCAGGTGTAGGCGGGTTTCCGGGAGGTTTATGGTGGTTCAGACTTCTACTTAAGGATTTGCACGCATTGAGATTGTGAAAGTTCGCTCGTGTGTTATTATGATTCCCGTGAATTGAGGTAAGTAAAGGCTTTCTTCATGATAAAGTGTTCACTCTATCAGTGGTTCAGGAAATATGATGAAACCCCTATGATACTCCATATTGGCATGTTGGGAGCTGTAGTCAGGGTAGAATTGAAAGTAAGAATCGAGATCGCGGTTCGGTGTTCACCAGGATGTCATGAGCTCGGAGGAGCAAGGGCAAAGGATTCAAATGTTTAGAATAAGATGGTGTTGTCTTCAGTTCACGTGAGATCGATGTTCGTTGGAAGAGAGTTGCATCATGTTGATGGGTTCTTGAATTGTTTTACCGCATTATGTAGTTGGTGATATAGATGTACAGACTAGTTTCCTTGTGTGGAAGGTCGTGGGAGCATGACCGCGGGAAGATTTCATAAGTGTGGCATCTAGTCACCTGATTGGTTGAAGGATTAGACCAAGTATAAAGGAGTGTAATATTGCTTAATTGAGAATTTATGCCTGGAAGGCGTTCGGTCCAGTTGATGGTGGATTTTGGGGTGATTGCCCCGGCTATGATGGTTGTTCTTGAGTATTAGGATAGGAATTGGGGTATTATGAACCCAGGTAAGGCTATCAGCCTAGTCCAGTGTGAGCAGAATCGACTTCAAGTGAATGATTGGATTTAAACAAATTATGGGCTTCATGCGAATCAGATGTGTTCATTTTAGTATGGCGCTCCTCAAGGAGGGGTATTGGGATATCAGGTGTTGTCCCGTCTTTGTCAAATTCATGTGATATCGTGATTGTGCCGTGTGAGTTGTGAAACGGCTTGATAATTTCTTATGTGTTGAGGATCCGCGTAGTGATGAGGTTATGTGAGCAGGATTGCTCATGAGATTCAGATTATATATCGCACCTCCGTCGTGCTGGAGTTTTGTAGCATATGGCTCTATCAGTCTCCCCAGAATGGTATTATTCACTTAGCGTGCTTGTGATCGATATTCAGTGATTTGTAATAGTAAGCAATTCAGCTCCGTGTATATTTCCTTATGTAAATTCTTACGATAGGATCGGGTGGCACGCCGCCATGGGTATGTTATTTGGACCGGGTTGCACGCCGCAATAGTGTGATGTTGAGCAAGGCTCCTATAATTATTTTCTTGTGTTTTACTTCATAATTATCTGAGGAAAGTTCATATTAGTTGCGTGAGTTGAGCAGTCCCTTCCGGAGTCATTTCCTTATGTGTCATGTTCGAATTGTGGCCTATTGGTGCGTTGTGGCATCGTGTGAGGCTAATGGCCGTGTTTGGGGTGATTGGTTGTCTGAGTAGTTCATACTGGGTGAGATGAAATTTATAAATCTGGGATCTGTGTGATAAGACTATGCAAGTATATTACAGGACAATCACCATCATTGGCTGTAATGAGATAATGATCTTAGTCAGGAGAAAGGATTTCAATGTTTAGTTAACTTTGAAGTTGGTTAGGAATTTCTACACATTTCCTCCGTTATGATGGTATCGTCAACATTATAGCAGGATGTATGTGTGTATCTTATAAGGTGCTTTGAGAGCACCAAATTCGTAGAATTCTGGTTATTAAGGTTCAGGGAGCGTCATTGTGGTCAGATGATGGATTATGCGGTGTATGGTGCTGATTCTGCAAAGATACGCAGTTGTGTTCTGGTGCCTCGTGTGGTAGTTGACGTGGTGTTCACATACTAGAATTTCAAGTGTTGGAACTGGGGTATGAGTTTATTTTATGAAAGGGATATATTCAGATTTTATCAAGCTAATGTGCTCAACTGGGTTGTGGTAGCACGGCCAGGTGCACGAGGTGTTAAAAAGTGATTTCAGATAATTCTGTGGCAGTTTTTGGCAAGTTCGAGGACGAACGTCTGTTTAAGTGGGGGAGAATGTAACGATCCGACCGGTCGTTTTGAGATCCAGCGCGTCGTTCAGCAGTTGGGAGTCATGAACAGCTTCATTTCGGGTATTGTGACTTGTGTGTATGGTCAGAGTTGAAATTCAGGAGGTTCAGAGTTGAATTGAAAGGAAAATATTCATTTCAGGAGCCTTAAGTTTAAGAAATTAAGTAAGACTGGAATTTTGAGTAAACGACCTCGGAATGTGGATCTAAAGGTTCCAACATGTTCGTATGATGATTTCGGACTTGTGCGTATGTCCGAAACGAGTTTTGGATAACCCGTGAGCGTTTCGGCGTGTATTGTGGAAGTTAGTATTTTAGAAGAATTCCATAAATTTGGGTTGCAAGGCATTTCAGTGTTATAGATGTCCGTTTGGGATTCCGAGTCTGGGAATAGCTTCGTATGGTGATTCTGGAAAAGGGAGTGCGATCGGAAGTGAATTTGGATGTCCATAGGTCATTTTGAAGTCATTTGGCTAAAGATAGAAATTTGAAGGTTTTTGAGAAAATCCAACCGGAAGTGGAAATTTTTATATCGGGGTCGGAATGCGATTTCGAAAGTTGGAGCAGGTCTGTAATGTCGAATGTGACTTGTGTGAAAAATTTGGGATCAATCGGACGTGATTTGATAGGTATGGCATCGGATGTGAAAAGTAGAAATTTCAAAGTTCATAAAGTTGAATTCTTGCGTGATTCGTGTTTTCGGCGATGTTGATGTGATTTGAAGCCTCGACTAAGTCCGTGTTAGGTTTCCAGACTGGTTGGTACTTTTGGACGGGGTCCCGAGGGGCTCGGGTGAGTTTCGGGGTGGTTTCGGACCATTTCTAGGCCATTTATAACTGCTGGTTTTTGGCTACAACAGTGTTCTACGCGATCGCGGAAAGCCTTTCGCGATCGCGTAGAGTAAATGTTCTGCTGCACTAACTCGACTTCAGAGACACATATATCACGATCTATAAGGAATTTTGAGATGTTGTAAAAACAAAAGTTGTATCCAATTGTGTCTAGTTTCTAGAAAAGTAAACCATTTGTGATTTGGATTTGTATACAAAGAGTTATGGCTGTTATACTACAGGTTGTCCGGGAAGATGAAGAAGAAAGTTGTGTTGCACATGGGCTGACTTTGCCAGATTATATCTAGAAATCTATAAGAAATTAGGAGATGAATAACACATTATAGTTTTAGATATTTTAGTCTAGTTTTCAGAAAATTTAACCATTTGTCATTTGGAGTTGTGTGCAAACAGTTATGGCTATTTTACTGGAGGCTGTCCGGGGAGGCTGGGAAATTGTTCTCCGCGATCGCGATGAGTAAATACCTGGGCAGAATGATATTTTAGCGGGTTTTAGCTCATTTTTCTTCATTTCTTCACTTGGTTGGGGCGATTTTGAAGGATTTCAAAGGGTGATTTTCATCAAGCATCAAGAGGTAAGTGGTTTCTTCTCATTTCCAAGTTAATTCAAGGTTAATACATGAGATTAAACATGAAAAATTGTGGAAAAATTAGTATTTTGAAGGAAACCTAGAAATTTGGTAAATTGAATTTTGAGCCACGAATTGAGCATGAATATTGGAGTAAATTGTGTGATTGAACTAGTAAAGCCTCGGGTAGAGATTATATTCAAGAAATTTCGGAATCCGATCGTGTGGGCCCGGGGTCGAATTTTGGTATTTTTGGAAGAATGCTAGGAATTGTATATTTAGGCCATGGGATCATATTAATGAGTCATTATTTATGTTAATTAGTTAATTATGTCTAGATATTGTTGTTCCGGATTTGAATTCAAAAGGAAAGGCGGTGTTAGAGGCTTGATTGCTATTTTTGGGCCCGAGGTAAGTGTTTTGCCTAACTTTGGTGAGAGAATATGTATCGTACGCTATGTTCTAAGTGTTTATCATGTCCAATACATAGGTGAAGTGACGAGTACCTATGCATTGTGTGTCAAGCATGCCCGTGAGCCCATTTTTGATGAAATTCTTGTCCTTACTTCCATATCCATTTTATTATGAGATTATCTCTACTTGGAAGTTGATTGTTGTTGAAAATCCTTGTTGATGAACTTGTGATGTAATGGTCCTATTGAGGAACCAACTGTAAAGGACATACTTAAAAAGGTTGGTTATAGCTGAGACCCTTGCAGGGGCAATTTGTTATGATAATGACTGATAATTTCCCCTTGCCGGGTGATCATGATTTGTGATTCCACTATGCTGCATTCCTTGCCATTTTGATAATTGTCATTGCATTTGGTGAGGAAGAGTGTAAAGTACGACGGGTGATGCCGTGCCATGATATACATTGATTACATCATACATTGCATAGTGAGGAAGAGAGTAAAAGCACGAAGGGTGATGCCGTGCCATGATTTATATTTAAAAGCACGAAGGTTGATGCCGTGCAATGATTTATATTTAAAAGTACGAAGGTTGATGCCGAGCCATGATTACATTGTCATACATGATACATTGCATTGTGAGGAAGAGAGTAAAAGCACGAAGGGTGATGTCGTGCCATGATTCATGTTATCTTACATCGTACATTGCATTATGAGGAAGGGAGTAAAAGCACGAAGGGTGATGCCGTGCCATTAATTACATTTTTGGCATTATATTTGTTTCATTAGCATATTTCTGATAAATTGCCTTCTTGTCTGTTCCTATGTGCTTAATTAACTGCTCTATCTCACCTGTTACCCCATTGTCTGTTCCCGTATTCCCCTACGTAATTGTTTATCTTTTGCTTTGTTGTTCCATGATATATGTTAGGCTCGGTACTTACTCAGTACATGGGGTTGGTTGTACTGATGCTACATTGCACATCTTATTGTTGTGCAGATCCCGCACTCGGACCCAGTGGACAGCGTTGAGGGAGTCTCCTGCAGTTCACCTTAGAGGCTTCAAGGTATACCCGCTGGCGTTTGTGGTCCTTGGCGTCTCTCCTATCCCTAGTTCTTCATTTCTGTCTTGTTTTTCCTCTAATTTTCAGAGACAGTCATGTATTTCCTTTTAGACTTTGTATTTAGCACTCCTATAGACAGTTCGTGAGTTGTGACTCCAGGTTTTGGGAAATTATTGCGACGTTGTATTATCTTGTCTTTACTTAGCTTTGAAACTTTATCTATTTCCGCTGTTATATTGTGAACTGTTTTTAGCTTATTCTGTTAATTCAGTGTTATCATGTTAGTTTAACTGTACACGTTGACTTGTCTAGCGGGTTTCACATTAGACGCCATCACGGCCCGAATGTTGGATTTCGGGGCGTGACAGACTCAAACCCAGTGCCTTACCCATATAAAGGCATGTGATGTCATAATGAGTTGGGACTTGAACCAACTCTTATCATCATTGTGCACCACAAATCAAACTAAATGCCTTATTATCATACAATGGCATAATAAGCCAAGGGGACTCGTCGTTGAGCCTATCATGATATACTACTTTCTATAATCAGTTTTTTTCCCCGAACTTTTATGAAAGTTCACATTGATCTTTTTCACGAACAACTACATGATCAAATATAAAGGGAATAAAACTATCTTAACAATACAAAATTTATTTTGACCACAGCATAAATTTAAATTCTTATTATTTTTATAAGATTAGAAACCTTCTCAATAGTTAACAGTTCCATAATTTTGGCTTGCAAACTGTAGGAGCAGTACATATGGGAGATGATTTCAAAGCATCGGAATATGCTCTTGTTTGCAACTCGAAAGCATAGGTACTCAATATATATACATCTGCACAAATAAAACTAAATTGCTAAGTAACACAAATTAGACCAAGTCTTAAATACTAAAGTAAGTTAATTTTAAAATTCATTAAAATTTAAAAATGATACTCCATGTATAATAGAAGCAAAAACATTGATATGGCATACGAGATGCATAGATTTTCATAGGCTCAACCAAATTGATTCAGGTTGTTGCTCTCATGGAACGCTTTCATCTCTTATAGAAAATATAAGAAGAATATAGCAATTCGTGCTGATAACGTGTTAAGAAACTAAGCTCAAAGCAATAACATAAAACAAGAAAATAGACAAAAGATGTAGAGAGCAAGAGAAAAGAGATTATTATTTCTTCTATGTATTCAAGTGTGTATAATGTGATGCCTAAACCCTCTATTTATAGGATGATATAGGTAATACAAAGGGATGCCATGAATATGGTATTAACTATTGAGATCATGGGGGAAGATCATGGAGGAGGTTATGGAGGTGTGGGAGTTACAACCATAATAGTAAGAAGTAGTGGGGATAATACAGAAGAGTAGTGGGAGTAACTTCTTTAGAAGTTATAGACATCCACTGTACAATATTATATGTCATAACAAGGACAATAAGATGTATCTTTAGAAAATATTCACTTTTTTCATTCGGATTCAAAAGAATCTTATTTATTATCTTTCCATTTAAATTCAAAAAAAATTTATTATTTATCATAAATATCATCCTAAATTGCCAAGTGGCTTTTGATTAACTTGCCACTTGGCTTAACCACAATGCAAATTTTTTTTCTTTAATATATATATAGATATAGATTTTGAAAATTAGTCGTTATTGTCCTTTATGCGGCGTTTGACCTCGATCATGGTTGACACCTCGGCCGCGAATTTTGCTGCCTTCTGATCGACCTCGATTGATTCTTTCCTTAATGCCATAATAGGCCAAATACCCTTGGGGCAGATTTTGGCCATACACAAACTCCAGAAAAAGTTGTTAATATCTAGAATAAAAAGGAATTTTCATAACTATCGGAAAACAATATAACCTAATTAAACAAGGATAATAAAAAAACTATCAAATAACTAATTTTTGCAACATTGCAAAATAAGAAAAAATAATTATTTTGTTGGGCGCATTTACTTATCACCAGAAAAATTTGTTGGTTGAAGTTCGTAACTTTTAACTTCAAAATTGACTAAGCAAAATTAAATTTTAAAGCAGTAAAATTATAGAAGCATACTGAAAAAGCAGAAAGGTACAAAAATTTAGGGCAGAAGGTACAACACCTTAAAGCACCAATTGCTACATTTTGTTTTTACCTTGCCGATGAGAAGTTCATTGGTGTGGGTTCCATATTGATCGGAGGTGTCGAGGAAGCTGACACCGTTATCAAAGGCGTGTTGGATGAGCTTGATCATTTCGGGTTCGGGCTTGGGCGGCCCATGATTGGGTGACATACTCCTACAGCCCAGCCCGATTCTAGAGACTTCCAAGCCTTGTGAGCAGTGGCGGAGCCACATGCATTTAAGGGGTGTCGACGCCACTTCGTCTGAAAATTATATTGTTTAGGTTGATAATTTAAAAAAAGAAAAAAAAAATATATATATATATATATATATATATATATATATATATATATATATATATATATATATATATATATATATAGTATATATTGACACCTCTTAACTTCTTGATGAGTTTGTTTCTTCAAATTTTGAATCCCCTTAATGAAAATTCTGGCTCCGCCACTAGTTGTGAGCCTACCTTGATCCTCGGCACCTCACTCGCCGGCGATGCCATTTTCTCCGGCAAATCTCCAAACTCTAATTCTGAGTTAAACCAAGTAAATTGCACTTTTAGCCCACAAAGTTTTGCGGATGTTGCGGTTATGTCCGCGAAGAAGTATTTGAATCTAAAATTAACACAAATATTTTCAAAAAAAAAGAGCCATTAAGGGGACATATATATTTTTTCTTTCTAAATTTAGACTTCAAGCTCGAGAACTTTGGTTAAAGAGGAGAAATATCTGTCTCCCGAATATTATAAAGGATAAATTGTCCTACTATTGAGGAAAAGTCTTATTCATTTTATATTATTGTTGTTATTTTCATTGTTATCATGGTCGTATTTTTGTTTTATTATTATTCATGTGAGCAAGATTTTACAAGAGCATTGAGTTTATTTAGCGGAAAAGGGCTATATGTGTCCCTGTACTATCAAATATTAGTTATATGTACCCCACGTTATACTATTCGATGCACTCTATCCCTACCGTTACCCCTTTAAACATATCTACCTCTCCATTTAGCGGACTCATTTCGTGTGGAGACGTGGCAACAATTTAAACACCCTAACTCACTTTCTTCACTATACCCATACGCACCCAAAAAATCCGAACCGATTCAACCTTATATCCGAAACAAGTGTAAGTAATCCTTAACCCACTAAAGGCACTCCAATTCAGTGATATGGGACCCAAAATACCATAAAATATCCTAATCACCAATACAAAACCACCGTCCTCTACCTAGAACCACGCTGAAATAACTTTTTTCTCACTTAGAACGCCTTCTTCAGCAGACACCGATGCTCGCTAATTTCTCACTGAATCATGAATTCCACACAGAAATTGAAGCCAATTTTCCAATTTCAGTTCATCAGTGACAAAATCTCATCACAACCCCAATTCCAAAACTGCACTTGCTGAAATGGAGGTCGATTGAGGAGCTTAAGGTGATCGTTTAAGTTTTTCCAGGTTAATAGATCGAATAAAGGTTTGAAGATACACCATCATATT
Organism: Nicotiana paniculata; assembly: GCA_005239505.1. NCBI lineage: Eukaryota > Viridiplantae > Streptophyta > Magnoliopsida > Solanales > Solanaceae > Nicotiana > Nicotiana paniculata. The sequence continues at coordinate 2,204 of ML337999.1, read as the reverse complement.
CAACTTCCATCACTTTCGATGGTCAAAATTTTATCACCCCTTCTTTTTTTTTTATTTCTTTTGCTCTTTTCTTTATGATGTGATTTAGTCTATGGTCTTTGTAACACCTCGATTGTCGGGGGAGGAAGGTGGTTGTACGGTGGATAATATAATGGTGGTGGGGTTAAAGGGTACTCATTTTTTAAGGTGGAAGGTGGAAGGTGACCTGGTGGTGTTTCTAGCTTAGAGGAACGAGGTAATTTTTGGAAGGAAGGAGATGATGTGAAAATTGTGTCGTTAGATTAGAGCTTGTTATGATCTACAGTACTATATGTAATGAACCGGCCGGTCGTTCCGAGAATTTAGCCCCGTTTCTGCTTCATTTTATGTGGTTTAACTTTATTTATGTGTGTTGGGTCGGTTGGTTCAGGTTCAGAGTGGTCATCGTGAGAAGTGAGGCAATTAGTCTCTCAAGGTAGCCTAATAGTTGAGAAAGTAAACCCTAAACCCTAAACCCCACAAGCGACCAAACGCTCTCTCTTCTCTCTACTTTCTATCTCTAGGTCATCTCCTTCATTTAGGGCAGCCATGGCTGCTGCGTCCTCTCCCCAGCCTTTGGCTGTGGGAGAGGCAATTCAAAACACCATAGAAACAGCAACAAACAACAATCCAAAACAGCAATACGCTGATCAAGTACGTCCAACACAAGCTGCCGCAAATTCGTCGAAAATCGAGTTGATTCCTATCAATATCGTTCATGGAGAACCAACAGTGGAATTCANAATCTGCCGCAAGTTCGTCGAAAATCGAGTTGATTCCTATCAATATCGTTCATGGAGAACCAACAGTGGAATTCACCATTGAAGAGGTTAATGCATTCACCGTTGAAGAAGGATTTCACCAAGCCGTAATTCTCAAGTTCTCGTATGGAAAACCAAATGTCTCGTTCACACTGCCTTCTTGTATTTTTTCAACAGATGATTGAGCTGACATATTGGTTGCATTTTCTATATCTTCCAACTGCACATTTTCTTTATCTTGCAACTCTTCTCCATGTTCTTCAATTGCAAGTTCACAAGATTCTATAAAATATTTAAAAGAGCTAAAACAATTAATACTTGTTATGTATAAAATTAAAAAAAACTGTCTAACCTTTTGCAACTGTCAAGATGATCCCAGTTAAATCATTATCTTCAGTAGCATTTTCTTCGCTTATGCTTGTTCCTTTGGTATTTTCGAAATCTTGAGATTGTACTCCAGTTCTCTCTTGATACTCCACTCCATCTTCTTCCCTTGCAGCTTCAAAAGATTTTGTAGCATTTACAATTAATACCCATTCTAATAATTTACTAAAATTAACATTCAACAAAACATGAAAATTCCATCTAACCTTGATTGGCAGAATTTTGAAATCCAAACTTCTCTTTATATGTGAGAGGTGTAGACATATCATATGTTCCTTCAAAACATTTGCATACAATCTCACTTAAACTTGTTTCCAATGGACTTTCTAAATCTTGATATTGCACTACACATTTACAGATTTTCTCTGTTACTCCCGTCTCTTTTGGATTTTCCTTCTCTTGAAATTCTACAACATCTTGAACTAACACTCCATCAATAGATTCTACATATATTTGTAACACAAAAAAGTTTATATGTATTACGCTATTTAATATAAATTTCAATGACAAAAAATTCATAATCTATATCTAACCTTTCCCAATTTGAGTGCCAATAACAGTTTCATCATCTAGATGTGCATCTCTATAATCGCTTTCATACTGAACTTCTGCATGCACATCCGTATCATTACGTTCACCACCACCTGCATCTTTGTTAATTGTCACAGTAGGTTCTGTACCATCACCATGATTATCAACTCCATCTTTACTAATTGGAACACTAGATTCTCTCTCTATGTTCCGTTCATCAGCTTTCACAAAAATCTTCAACAAAGTACCAGTCTTTGATCCTAGACTTTTCTTTAAATCCTGTGAAAGAAACTAAATTAGAAACTTAAGGACAGACAGTCCTTAAGTTTGAATTCCAAGTTAAAAAGTTGAGGACACTTGGTCCTTAAGTTTGAATTCCAAGTTAAAAAGTTGAGGACACTTGGTCCTTAACTTTGAATTCCAAGTTCAAAAGTTAAGGAAAGACAATCCTTAACTTTGAATTCCAAGTTAAAAAGTTAAGGACAATAGGTCCTTTACTTTGAATTGGTG